>MU826832.1:2162546-2183148 GCA_029204205.1 Desmophyllum pertusum | reverse complement strand
GAGTTCAAGTCCAGATAGAGAAAGGAAAATTCACCGTCCTGTGTTCACGTTCTCCATAATACCGTGAATATGGTCATTTGACGTTGTTGTTTTGCAGAGGACGGCAAAGAAATGTACACAAAAGACAAATCGCATGTGCAGAGCAATTGTTCTACTAATTAAACCTAATGTTTTTTGACGTTTCTCGTGCCGTTCGCCGTCGTGGTTGCTTAAGGTCCCTATTTTTTAGGTAGCTTAATCAACAATAGGGACCTTAAGCAACCACAGACGACGACGCCATGGAAAACGTCACTTTAAAAGTGAATTCACGTCCCTAAAACTATTTCGCGATTATTCCAACACGTTTAATTTGTCCAATGTGGCCAAACTGTCCCGGAGCTGAATTCGTAGCGACAGAGTTCAAGTCCAGATAGAGAAAGGACAATTCACCGACGTGTGTTCACGTTCTCCATAATACTTTGAATTTGGTCATTTCACGTTGTTGTTTTGCAGACGACGGCTAAGAAATGTACAAAGTTTGAAAACGCCCGTGCAGAGCTATTGTACTACTAATTAAACCTATTGTTTTGTGACGTTCTCGTCGTCGTCGTCGTCGTGGTTGCTTAAGGTCCCTAATGTAGGACGCGACGACGAGGACAACGCCTATTAAAAGACGAATTTAAATATTGATCTATTGAGTGTCACTATCGGTATAAAAACTAGCGCCAGTTGAATATGAAGACAGCGTTCTATAGCTAGCTATTCCAATTTAAAAGTTGACAAATTTGCCGTCGTGGTTTGATGTTCTCCAAAAATACGCAGAATTCGGTCATTTCACGTTGTTGTTTTGCAGACGACGGCTGAGACCTGTACCAAGATTAAAACGGCCACGTGCAGAAACATTGTATTCAATTGCTTAGTTCAAAAACCTTCATATTGCTTTTCTTTCATTCCTTTCAGAGACGTGTCATTGTGACAAGCGATTGACCACAAACTATTGGTCCTACGCTCCTTACGTCCATCAGCTCCTCAGCCAATAACATGAGCGGTATTTTCATGGCTTTCCTTGACAAGATGGTTCTCCACTGCTGCGGAGACTGTCACAAAGGACACGGAACCTCCATTCATGGATTATGACCTAGATGGAAACAACAATCCCGCAAGAAAAACACCGAGGAAGAAATGAGAGTTGCCTATTGACTCCAATACAGATCTGAGTTTGCCAGTGTACGGTTTTCTCTGACCAGCGGAAATACATGAGTCGCTTCCGGTTTGTTCCCGTGGTGGAGTCCCCTGGGGCTGCATTTATTGTGACTAAAGAAGGGTTAAAATCGAAGTCCTTTCTCGAGAACCTGGTGGTCGGTTTGTGGACCTCTGTTGCTATTTAATTTAGTTTGTCATGTGTTTGACCGGAATGTTAATGTGGATACTGGTAAGCCGCTTATAAGACCTGGGCTTATACAACTTCGTAAGGGGTTTTGGGTGGTCTTATTAACGGGGGGACTTATATCGGGGGGGGGGGGGGGCTTATAAGCGGAATAGAACAATGTTTCAGAATGAGCTGCTGAGAAACAACTTGATTTAGCCGTAGCAATATCAAGATACGTTTTCCATTTACTGGTCTTTAAGTCAGTCGACAATATATTGGGAACAACAACAAATTTCGGGTACTGAGAACATTAAACGCATACTGGAACATCATGAAACGGAAGAAACAAATTAATATGGTCTAAAGCAATTTCTGTGAGGACATTTATAGTAAGGAAATAAGGAAAAGTAGGGGGCTTATAAAAATCCCGGGGCTTATAACCGGAATATTTTTTCTCAGTTAGCGGGAAGATGGGCCTATAACAGGTGGGGGGGGGGGGGGGGGGGATTATAAGGGGGCAGTTTCAGTACGGTAGCTAGTTTTTCTGATTTTCATTCGTGTTCTTTCAACAGGAAAGTGTCAGTAATGATTCCATATTTCCTCGCTCATTCTTGAAAGGTTTCCCAGAAGGCATTTGGTGGTCATTTGTCACCATGAGTACAGTGGGGTAAGGCACGTCACATGAAGCGTTTTTTAAGCATAAAAATCTCCGTTTCTGTATAATTATACTCTGATAAAGATTATTGCACGTTATTTCGCTCCCGAGATGGTGTGGAGAGAACCCGAGACACAGGCAAGGATTCTCTCAGCCATTCGAGGGAGTGAAATGACGTGCTATGATCTTTATTAGAGTAGAAAGACATAGAAATGGAAGATTGTTACAGGATACTAAATAAAGTTGAGAAGAAAACGATTTTTTTCTTAAATTTCCCGCATTTTTTACGCCACGTTAAAAACTTTGATAAAAATGGCAGCTTTGTACTTATGCCCACCTTTTCAATTAAAAAAAAATTAGGCGGGAGAATGTTATAAATATACTTATCCCAGTCAACGAGAACAGTTATTTAACTACTTTTAAGCTGATTCAGCTGTCGGTTTTGACAATTTCCTAAGCCAAATGAACTAAAAACTAGTTAAACCAGTTTTGCTTGTTTTCATAACGCGCGTGACACGAGCAAATGTCAGGTAGTTCTTTGCACGTATTGCATGTCTATATTTTTGTGTTTCTCAACGCAGGTATGGCGATCGCATTCCAATGACGTACGGTGGTCGTTTATTGACCTTCCTGTGGATGTTATCTGGCACAGTTTATGTTTACTTTGTTGATCAGCTATATCAGCACTGGACTAGCCGTAGCTTCTTTGGGAAATAACATCAAATTGTATGGATCTAAGGTATGAAAAAGTAATATATAGAAATACAAGAAATAGTGTTTCATCCGATTTCCAAACACCGAGAAGAGAAAATGAAATCAAAATTAAACACACTCTCGATTGTTTGATATATCGAAACTAAAACTAAAGAGTAAAAGTAGAAATAAAATCGTACAAATCTATGCTAATTAAGATCAGATATCCAAACCACCGTCACGGTTATGATTACCTTTTTTTTTAACTTGATGAATTATTATTGAGATTGAGAACGCTGGTTTCCACATGATTGGCGGACTCGAGCCCAAGTTTGCTCACACTGCCGGAGTTTTCGTAACATAAAGCGACTATTAGTATTGCTAATCCCCCTTGCAATTGATAAGATGCTAGTCCATCACAGGTAACTCCCAGCATTTGTAAGTTGCCCTTAAAGTTCACGGATACCCATTTATACTCCTGAGTTAAGAGAGACAGTGTGAAAGTAAAGTGTTTTTCCCAAGAGCACAACACAATAACCAACGTCCGGCGATCATTTGAAACCATCCTTACATGACTGGACTGTGAACATAATGGCGGGACTTCTATTTACAGTCGCAGCTCTCCAAGACACTCCAGAATACCGTTTAGGAATAAGAAGAAACGCTCAAATAAATACAGGTAAGAAGATCACAGCTCCTTGCTGTAAGCCACAGTTTTTGAAATGCAAGTTATATTGGAATTTTGCCAGCTTAGCCTTCAGTTTGGTTTAGTTACGGCTCAAATGGTCGAACATAAGTTACACGAGATACCCACAGGGCACTTTGATCCTTTTCTTTCTTCTTGTGAAAACTGGCTCCAAGACTAAATCAGTCGTGAGACTCTTCAGATCCGTTACTTATCAATCTGTTTTGATCGATATATTTTCCTTTGCAGGTCGTAATTATACTCGCCTTGAGGATATCAGACAGATCTTTTGAGGGGGGTGGTGAAAGGTGCTTTGATTGACTCTTACGTTGCAGCGGAGAGAAAGACTTGTTTGATGACCCCGCCCTGTACATTCATCAGGTAAAGAAATATCAACAGCAACAACAACAAGATCAATACCCCGAGAATAGATAACATGTTAGCCTCCTCGCAGACTTTCTTTTGGCTTGTCACGCAATCTTTCCTTCGTTGGGGAGGAAAGATTGCGTGACGAGCCAAAAGAAAGTCTGCGAGGAGGCTAATAACATCTGAACATGCAAGAGACATGGACATGTTTGTTTTGTTTTCAATCACGCCGGGTCAGCTGTCCTCAAAAAAGCGACATCTTCAAACAACTTTTTTATATATTTTACGGATAAAAATGAAACTTGGCAGGATGATAGAATTTTTTTTTCTATCATTCTGCCAAGTTTCATTTTTATCCGTAAAATATATACAGAGTTGTTTGAAAATGTCACTTTTTTTAGGACAGCTGACCCCGGCGTGAATCTGCAGTTAATTTATTACCGTTCATCGTTGTTTTTTTTTTCTATCTATAGTTTAATTTATTACCGTTGCAGTGAATTTATTACCGCGGTTCCTGATTTGTTTTGTTTCTATCTGCAGTTAATTTATTACCGTTCCTCGTTTGGTATGGTACTATCTGGTAACTCCACAAGATTTACAGCATTGTTTCTTAGATTACCTGGTAAAGAAAACGTTCTTTGATGACAAACCTTGTGAAGAACTATACAAAGACACTTCCAGTAAGTCAAATACGGTGGAAATTTTTAGTTATTTGCCCTCACAACTGTCTTAGTTTTATAATATGAAGTATTGCCTCCTGGGATTGCATTGCAAAATTTATTTCATTTAACGATCGCTCTGATTGGTTACGTAACTATGTAAGGGATGGACCATTTTATTTTGGGAGGGGGGGTTGGGCAATTACCAAAAAAAAATTCCTGCACAGCAAAAGTAGAGAAAAAAAATCGTGCAAAGCGAGTTCACTCACTCACTCACAAGCAAAAGGTGAAAAAAATTATTGCACAAACTCAAGACGGAAAAAAAAATTCGAGCTCAGAAAAATTGCCCAATCCCCCCCCTCCCCCTCCAAAAAAAAAATAAAAAATAAAAATAAAATAAAATGGTCCATCCCTAAGATCAGCTTATGTACACACTATTATGACGTCACCTAACATTTTGTTGGCTTTTATATGTTTATAAAATAAATAGAAAATGGCTGCTTTGTGCTCACACAGCCTAACACTTGAGGGAGTTCGGGATAATTTGATAATACTTAATGTAAACCCTCGCTTGCGGCTTGGGTTCTCACTTTCGAATTTTTTATTCTAAAACCTCTCGTAAATGACAAACCTTTATTGTTTCAGTGGCGTAGTCGCTTACGAGGGCCAATCCTCGTAAGCGACCAGCTCTAGTTACAACCACTCTTTCGAATTCCCTAGGTGGTCGCTTACGAGAGCTTTGACTCTACTCTTCTTTGTTTCCTTCTTAGAGTACTACTTTGTCTGCAGCAGAGGAGAAGAGTGCGGATCTCCTGAGCAACTCAAAAGACAAACTCAACGCAGCTCTCTTATTTCTCGCACTGATGACAGCGGCCGCTATGGTATCTGGGATAGCGTAATGACTTGGTCATGCTTAGAAAAAGGAAGAGGAGGCTTTGCTCCAAATGGTTGGTAATGATAGGGCTTTGGAATTATTGAAACGTGGAAGATTAAGGTTTGGATGTCTCTTCAAAGACAAGTCAGTTAAATAAGTACAGTCAACTCTCTCAAAGCGGACACCATTGTAAGGCGGACACCTCTCTAAGGCGGACATGGTTGGCTTGGCTTGTCTGGCCAAATTTCACTTGTTTTTTCTCTAACTTAACTCTCTTTAAGGCGGACACCTCCATAAGGTGGACAGCTGGAGCTGGTCCCGAGGTTGTCCGCCTTAGAGAAAGTTCACCTGTAATTTTAAAAAGGAGCTACGTCACGGATGGGGTATCTTGAAAAAATGGCCCTAGTTTTTTCAAGTTCGTCGTTCGCAATCTGTCTTAATCTTCTACATCCTTGTTCCTCTTTGGTTTTATTATTACCTCTTTGTTGTTTTTTATTATTTTGAGGCTTTCCTCAATTTGAAGGTGATTTTGCAACTTCGCAAAAATAACTTAAAATATCGTGACATAGCTCCTTTAACAAATAGACATTGCTAGCTTTGCATAGCGGGCGGTTTCGATGGCAATATGCGAGGAATGGAACTGTGCAGTTCCGAGTAGCTAGTGTCACTTACTGAATGATATTTTTCTCCTTTTTTTTCTACCAACATTATAGCCATTGTCAAACGGCGCATGATAGTCAATGATAGTTTTAAGGACTCAAATCTCTCCCCTAACTATCATCAACAATCTACGCGCAGCGTGGTCAAACAGGAAAACTATCATCGACTACAGGAGCATATCACCCTGGAGCCTCCATCTCCCTTGTTGGCCCTATGACACGGCGTAGTTACACCTTGAGCTATTTTTAGAATTACTTTTGCCGCGAAAATCACCCGTTGCGAGCACGAGGTTGTCATTCATGTTTCAGATTAAAAATGAAACCAAGAATGGACGAGAGGAACGGGGAATAAGAACTAGAAACGGCGGAATGTCGTTACCACGAATTATCACTACTTGTCCGGCGGACCGTACACGGAAATCTTTTCGCGGGAGAACGATTTCTAAAAATAGCCGAAGGTGTAACTACGCTGTTGTCATTTATAATCAGTACAGATAGAGGCTCCGGGGTGATATGCTTCTGCGACTATCATGGAGAATTTGAACAGGTTCAAAGTGAATGATAGTTGGTGGGTCAAACCGGAGCGCAAGTTTCAACTATCATGCGTCGTTGGACCAAATCATTTCTTCCCTAATAGACTGAGAGAATACATGTAGTCCCTGTTTTTCCCACGTGGATGATCGCCCCTTAAATCCATGACGGAAAAGATCGGTCTGTTCCATCGACGGCCATTCTTTTGTTTTACAGACGAAAGTACCAAGAAACTCCGGTATCGTAACGAACTTCGGCAAGAAATGAGTCAAGTGGTTGAGGAATTTCACTGCTCAGTACGGCAGCGTTATACAGAACTAAGAGCTAAACACCCGTGAAAAAGAGAGGAGACTGGTGAGGAGGTGTCAGGGGAAAGGAGAAACCAGGAGATCTGGGGCTAGAGATGGCTCTGCATTAATAACGACAGATCTGACTCGCACAGTCGGGGGAACAAGTACCGGTTGATGGCGAAACGGGACTGATCTGAGCCCGCGGTTTTCGTCCCAGAAGTTGCTAAGCAACATGACGTTATTGCGCTATGCTGGCGCGATTGCTTTCGGAGTACTCGCTAGTTTTTTGATTGGATAATAAGAATCAAACTCTTTCGATTGCTTTCAACGAAAATTTGCCAAAAAACAACTGTGCAGCAAAGACGTAAGTTAAGGAAGCTGCTTATTAACCTTTTCACTCCCAGAGTCAAACCTTGAGCCGATAAATGTGGTTCTAACTTTTAAGTCTGTGGATGAAAACCTATTGAGCAGTACGTTCATGTGGTACTGTTTATTATGCTGTACAAGGTGGTTCTAACTTTTAAGTCTGTGGATGAAACCCTAGTGTCTGACCATTCAAATGAAAGCTATTGAGTCAGTACTTTCATGTGGTACTGTTTATTACGCTGTACAAGGTGGTTCATATTATAAGGAGAAAATAGAAAACAAAATATTTTAAAAATAGCCCATGAAAAAGGACTGAACAAGGAGGTTCTTAGTTAGTTTTGCGCGGACATTTTTAATGTAAAACAGGCGTGTTTGAAACGACCTTTACATAACATTTTACTCCACATTGCACCATGTAAAAAATATATTTGTTAACCTCATTCACGAAACTGTGAACCTTTGAATTGCTTGCAATCTCTTTCTCTCTCGTAATAATCATGAAGGTTTGGGAACGAAAAGGGATTGGAGCGAGACAAGGTGGCGAGAATCGCCCCAATCCTAGCCTCCTACGCAGAACTTTCTTGTGGGCTCGTCACGCAATCTTTTCCTCCTCCAAAGTCTCCGACGAAGGGCTAACGCTCGAAACGTCAGCTTCTAGAAATTCGCTATGGCGGTTAATTTACCTTTATCAACTCCGAGTTGATAATCAACATAGTGTTTCACTTGCCCGCCGACGCAGCACCACAGTTTCATTAGGAAACTAATCACTTTGTCTATTAAGTAATTGTAGCCTTCCTTTTCGTTTTTTTTTTTTTTTTAATTTCTTTATTTTTAATTTTTATTCTATGGCAACTATTAAATGTCATAATTATTAATCCATCTACACTGTTGCATGTAACTTCACGCCCCCGGGGGGGGGGGGGGGGTACTTGACCCATGTTTGGGTATAGGGGGGCCGCTGAGGGTTCGAAAACCTGACCCTGTTTAGGACAAATAAACAATAACAACCCCTAAAATACCTACCCTGTGTAGGGCAACATTCTCTATTTTAGGACCCTGTTTAAGTTTGCAATTTAGCGAATCACGTTTTACTGATACGCGGCAAACGTCTCCGATCTCTAAATACGGTATAAACCATATTTTTACGACGACAATCGTGCAACCATACCCTGTTTAGGACAGGTTCAGACCCTGTTTAGGACAGACTCGCATGAAATTATATACCCTGTTCAGGGCAGAGAGGCCAAAACCATACCCTGCCCAGCGGCACGTCCCCGTATAGGCCACATAAGGTAGTACCCCCCCCCCCCCCCCCCCGGGCTTCACGCCTGTTTGTATTATAGTATAGTGTATAGTATTATAGTCTTATTGTAGTCTTAATCAATGTACTTCATACTGTATTGTATTGTCAATTTTTAAAAAAAACTTTCATCCTCGTTTGACCCCGGGCTTAATGTAAACCATAAACCAAGCAGGATTCTCACAGTGTGTATTTTAATGTGACAAATCAACAGTTTGATTACAAAACTTGACTACAAATATTGAATTTGTGTAACTACAATATATTAACATTAATTTTTGTTCTGGATGCGTGGAATTGTTTTCCTTGGATATGTGGGGTGGGTGGGTGGTGGGGGTGAGAATGGTGTTGTGCAGTTTTAATAAGAAAACGTACATCTTGTTCGTATAATACATTACTATTATAGCGTCGTTTTCTTAAATATGTCACTCGAGTAGTGTGCGATAACCAACATTTCTTCTTTTTACCTGAAAAATATGTTTGAAATAGTGAAATAAGTAATAAGACCATCACTTTCTTTCTGCTCTAACGATGTCAGCATTGGTCAATGATAATCAACGCAGATAAATGATGCATCAACACAGATCAATGATAAATCAACGTAGATTAATGGTAACAAAAGATAGGTGGATCAATAATAAATCCACACGGATTAATGTTAAATCAACACAGATCAACGATAAATCAACACAGATCAATAATAATCAACATAGACCAATAATAAATCAACACATTAATAATAAATCAACACAGATCAATAATAAATCAACATAGATCAATGATAAGTCAACACAGATCCATAAAAAATAAACGTAGATGATTTTTGTAATTTTTGGCGAGAAAAAATTCGCAAAAAATTCGCAAGTACCAAATTTTGGTGGTGGTCGCACTCAACCAAGATGTGTTTTCCAAATCTCTCCTGATTGATGTAAATGCAAACTTAAACTGCTTGGGACCAGGTTTCGTACTTCGCTTTCTTGGTTTTCGTCGTTTTCTTGCTGCTGGCTTCAATTGCATCGAAGGAGATGTGTTTTGAACTTGAGACGAATTGTTCTCCAAATTGCCGCCGGTAAATTTGGTTTCGATCAGACCCAGTGTAGTCATAGACATTCGCGGCGTAATATCGATGTTCATGTTCTTCGTTTTCGTTGAAATAATTATTAAAAGAGTCAGATGAACCAGGTAAAAAATATTTTGTCCCGTAATTGCACGCGCTAAACTAGCGAATCTTTATTATCAAAACATAGCATCTTGCGTGAATGACAGTTTTAATGGCTAAAACGGGCTAAAATAACAAAATTGTGTGATTTTCAAAAATTTGGTCGGCTCCAAGGCAACACTTCGGCTTCTTTGAAGATTGGCGAAAATTTGGCAATTCGCAAAACAATTGGCAAAAAATTGAAAAACTGGGGGTCGCACTGTATTTTACGATTTTTACGTTTACGTGTTGACAGATTTGATACTTGAAATAAACAAAATTGGTCAAAATTGGCTGTAGTGCGACCCGTACCTAATCATAGATCCATGATAAATCAACACAGATCCATGCTAAACCAACAAAGATCAATGTTAAATCAACATAGATCAATGACATGTCAACATCTTCTAAACAACAACAACACAGCATTATTACCGCAGTAACGTGCTGAACAGCTCGCTGTACTGCTATCGTTCTTTATAGTCCAAGTCAGTGCTTGGCAATGGGGCCTTTTGTACGATATTCCTGCAGCTTGTGTGCTCTTTTTCTGTCTGTTTTTTCAACGGCGAACTCAGCGGCGAAGGATCTGAAATTAGTTATAAACAAAGAAAATAGTTGTTACAACTTGAGCTTATGAATCTTAAAGTTCGTTGTTCGTAATCCATCTCAATCTTCCCCAATCTTAACCATCCTTGTTCCTGTTTGGTTCATTGGTCACCTCTTTGGTGTTTTTATTTCCTAAGTAAACTATTATTTGGAAGTTTTCTTCGATTTGACTGGAGAAATTTCTGTACTATATAATATATGTGCTTAATCAAAGCATAATGACATAACCATTTAAACTGAGGCAGAAGGCCGCGATCTGGCGATCCTTACGTACGTATTTGACTATCGCTTCTAAACTATTGGCTTAGAGGATTCACTCTGGCCCAGACCAGCCCAGACCACACTAATGTGTTTTTCGTTTGAAAACGCACACTTTTCGATGCGTTTTTTGCATATCGTTCACACTACAACGATCGAAAACGCTGATCGTTTTCATCGAAAACGCATACGCCGTCCAGAGTGGAAACATTTGAAAACGGAGCCTTATCGTATTAGTATGTACAACGAAAACGGAGGCTTTCGAAAACGCTGACGTCATTTACATCACAAACATCGTGGGTGCAACCATTTGACGCATGCGCAGATGACTGTTGTAGCGTTTTAGTGTCGACGGTGAAAACGCTGCGAAAACGATAGTGTGGATGGCGTTTTCGATAAAAAACGGAGCGTTTCGGAAACGCATTAGTGTGGACGGGCCTCAATGTAAGAGAGGATTGCATAAATCGCCTGAAATAACAAGACCACTAACTTTCAGAGACAGTCGAAAACGTATTGTCTGATGTCGGCGACCATTCTGATACAGGGTTGGTTTTAGTACTTGTCGGCGGTCTGCAAACAAATTGAAAATAGTAAATTTAACAAAGAGATAAAAAATATCCTTGTTACAAACAACTAAAATACCTAAGAGATTAGTTTTTTGAAAATAAACAAAACTGTTGGGTTACATCGGCGGGCATGCAAAACAAAACTACGGTCCATATCATGACAATTCAGTCGGAGGAACAAGAACCGGTTGATAGGCGAAATCCGCCACTGAGACGGGACTGAGCCCGCGGTGTTCGTCCCTGAAGTTGCTAAGCAACATGGCGTATTTGCTTGCGTGTTTCCTTTCGGAGTACTCGTGAGTGCTCACGCTAGTTTCTGATTGGATAAAAAGAATCGGAAACTGTTTGAGTCCTTCCACGAAAATTTGCCAAAACCGGAGCTATGTCATAGATGGCGCATCTTGAAAAAATATAGCCAATTTTTTCATGTTCATTCATTCGCAATCCGTCTCAATCTTCCTCAGTCTTAACCATCCTTGTTCCTGTTTGGTTTATTATTACCTCTTTCATGTTTTCCTACCTTAGTAAACTATTATTTTGAGGTTTCCTTCAATTCGGAAGTAATTTTGCACATCAGAAAAATGACTTAAAATATTGTGACATAGCTCCTGTAAGTGCTAACGAACAACACACACTTGCAATTGCAATATATGTGCTTAACGCACTTTATAAAATACTTAAAGTAAATTAACCATCGCTTTCGACTTAAAGCAGCTGACTTTTCGAGGCGTTAGCCCTTGTTCAAGGCTAATCCGTACCTTAGATTAGTCGGTGGTGTGTCTGGAAACGGTTGAAGTCTCCGCTGTTTGCTTTAGGACTAGAATGCGGTCCAAGCTCTGCAAAGAGGAATAAATCAATGAAACGAACAGTTGTACACAAGAAAAACACTAGCCTGCGTAGCAAGCGTTCCTGTACGAACGAAGAGCTTTCTCTGCATTCTGACCGCGCGAAAATTGGGCGAGAGCAAAAATCTTCTCACCCCCTCCCCCCCCTCCGACTCTTTTGCTCTCGCCCCAATTTTCGCGCGGCCAGAATGCAGAGAAAGCTCTTCGTTTGCGGAAAAAGCTCTTCGTTCGTACAGGAACGCTTGCTACGCAGGCCTGGAAAAACACTACCATCACAGAAAAGTGAATGGTTTACTTACTTCCAACAGTCTTGTGGACAAATTACTGGCGTCCAGGCTTTCTTGCTGTGAAGAGTAAATGAAAATGTGTTTTGTTGAGATCCTGACAAATGCCGTATCTTCAAAATTCAGTTCAAGTGACGCGTTCATTCATGTTATAGTTTAAAATCTAGCGTAGCTACATTTGAGCAATTTGGAAAACAACTAGTAATAGCTTTCGACATATCTGATCCTAGCAGAATGCAGGACGCGTGTCACATATGAACTTAGTAAATGACCATGTATATGGCCTAGCTCGCGCACGAGTCTCCTGTAGCTCAGTGGTTAGAGCATCCGACCGGTGTGCGATAGGTTATTGATGGTTTTCATTTGATGTCATCAAAATTCTAAATCTAAACTGTTAATCCTACAACCACTCTTCTTTTCACATATTCTAGACATACAAAAAATTAATCTCTATGCAAAGTTTGTATCGATTCAGTACTTCGTTTCGAAAATAAAGTATTTTTGAAATTTGTGATGTCCCGGATGAACATGTTTCCGAACTGCCACAAAAACGGTTATTTTTATGTCATTTTTAAATTTTCAGACGTGATAATAATTGAGAAGTGATATTTGAAGTGAAAGCTAAATGATAATTTTATGGTAGAATCTACTATACTTCTTGTGCAATTTTATGGCTGCCATATTTGTGCCCCTCTGAAGGACACCAACATGGCGGCTGCATACTAAGTACTGTAATTTTCTGAAAATTATTTTCGTAATAACTCGGTTATGAAAAATGCTACAAAGTCTATAATTTGGACGGTAGGTTTTTTTTCTGCCCTGCTCTATAACCTGTTAATTTTCTAATGTTGTTCATGGCAAGCAAACAGTTTTTGTAACATTGATGCAAACCACCAATAGGTTTGACTCCCGTCAGGGACACAGATTTTTTTTCTTTGTTCCACGCTCTTGACAAACTGAAATCACATATTTCTCATAGTAATAGCTTATTTAGCTGCCTTCTAACGGACAAGACTAGGAAGAACAACAATTTATCAGTGACCGGGTTTGTGTCAAATAAATAAAAGTCTATCAACTTGGATTGACAAAGAAATACGATGCCATGATTGGTCAACTGAATGTCACACGACCTTGTTGAACCAATCAAAACGAGCAAAGCAGTCACATGACATTCCTCTCACCCTGTAGTCTTCAGCAATTGATTTAGCTCCTTGAAGTTCCCGACGAATACTTCCAACTCTTTCTTTATATCTGAAAACAGAATTTAGGCTGAGTGAATTGTTGTCGTGCTATGGAACGATGGGAATCCATGAGCGATGTACAGTCAACTCCCCGCCCCCCCACCCCCCCCCCCCCCCCCCCCCCACTCTCGGCGAAAGCTATAGAGGTTTAACTGAAAATGACTCCCGCTATTACGTACTCTCGCTATGTCGGAATTACGGACACTTTTGTGTACCAACATAGCAACGCTTGGCCTTGTAATCCGGAGGTCCCGGGTTCAAATCCTCCACCCTGCCACTAGCTGGATTTGTTCTCGGTAGTCCCGAGTTCAACTCCTCGGCCATGCTTGTAAAAACTGGTCAGCCTCCTGCCAGTTGGGATTCTTAACCATGTTATGTTCTTTTGCAATATTTGTTTCTGTGTTAATATCAGGGGCACCCAACGGATCGTTTCGGTGGAATATCTGTTGGGAAAGCCTATCATCGCCTCAGATATTCGGTTAGGGAAATGTCATCTCGAACTTTCTTAATATGGGAAAATTAATGCCTTTTGTTTTCGGAGAGATAAAAATGTCGTTTTGGGTACAAAAAAAGGTCAGCTAGGATTTTCGGAAAGGCAAAAGCCACTCATAAATTCGGGTAATAGGATTTCAATCCCTAAATTTTCTGAAGTTTGAAAGTTCAGCTAACCTATCCGAACACTGAGATACATTTTTCTTAACGTTTAAAAATAGGCCATTAAACTGCACAAAAAGCACAGTTATAACGTAAAAACGTTCCGATACCTCCAGGAAAATTTTGTCGTTGGGTGCCCCTGTTTATATGACCCACAATGTAAACTACTGGGTTTACCAGTAATTGTCTAAGGCGGACAACCTCGAGACCAGCTCCAGCTGTCCGCCTTAAAGAGAGTTAAGTTAGAGAAAAACAAGTGAAATTCGGCCGGGACAAGCCAAGCCAACCATGTCCGCCTTAGAGAGGTGTCCCGCATTACAGTGCCTTACAGTGGTGTCCGCTTTGAGAGAGTTGACTGTATAGCCAACAAAGTTAACTATAAGAGTAGCTCACCTGACATACTTGTCGTGAAGTTTATCTCTTTCTCTCTGCTCGCCCTGAAATAAAGTCATCAACAACCATTTCAGTTTGTGACAAACAACGTAGCATACACTAATCAAAATAAACTTCACCCTAGAAAACCAGCACGCCTGGTTTCATCTAGTCTCCTCTGCAGCCGTTATTCTGAGGTCTTTACACAACTCTTCCGCCACCAATATCAGCGTCGATAGGGACTAGCTAGTTTTGAGTATTTCTGAACAGAGCAGTTTTCAATTGAGAAATGACTTACCCGTAAGCCTTCGAATTCTTCTAAAACCTTTTGTCGATCATCCAAAGCTTCGGCCGTGGCGTGTAGGGCCCGTGTACTCTGCAGATACAAACACAACCACATCATTTGTTTATCTGAGGCAAAATTAGTTTGGAATAATTGTTGGGCCGAGAGCACACAAAAAGCAGACATTTATTACAAGGAACTTACTGTCTCGAGATGAGTGGTCAGTTGAGCTATTCTATCCTAGAAAACACAGAGAGAAAGCAAACGTATTTACTGAAATTCGTAGATATTTTTGTTAAAACCCTTTCACTCCCCAGAGTCAAACCTTGAGTGAATAAATGTGGTTGTACCTTTTGAGTCTGTGGATGAAAACCTGGGTGTGTGACCATTCAAATGAAAGCTATTGAGTAGTACTTTCATGTGGTGGCTGCTGTTTTTTGACAATTTTGTAAAATGAAATTCAAGATTTTTTTCCTCAGTTTTGAACTTAGTACTCTAGTGAGTGAAAGGGTTAATACTAACCTGAAGAGTTTTGATGTTGTCAGTATTCTGTTTGTTCTTTTGATTCCAATCCTATAATAACAAAGCAAATGTAAGTATAGGTTTCGTACGCTTTTTTGGACCAAAAATGCAAGGACTGTTCAAGGACTATAAAACACCTGCTATTTATCATTAAAATATAGACTGAAAATTTCGCGCGCTCTGATTGGTTAAAAACCATGTTTTATCAGAGTATAAATCATAGAAAAGCGTGTTTTAATCGTTTCGGCGCGCGTAAATCTATATTTTAAAGCACATAAAGAAGCCAAAACCATGTATTATACTGTCATAAAAACACTCCGGGAATTTGAGAACACTTGAGAAATATAGAAAACACTCGCCTGCGGCTTCGTGTTTTCTAAATTTCTCTCTCGTGTTCTCAAATTCCCGTCGTGTTTTAATGACAGTATAATACATGGTTTTTGTCTTCTTTATTTGTTAAATAAATGCATGAAACGTTCTCTCGTCCGGGTTTGCTCGGTATATGAGGGTTGACCCCTCCTACCGGGGACAACTTTTTCTCCATGTCATTAACCTTTCTTTTGTGCTGCTGAGTTCATCAAGAAGCATGCTTTGTTTGTCCAGTTCTGATATGAAGTACTCCTTGTCTTCATCTGCCTTTAGGACAACATCCTAACAATACAACAAGCGCAAAAATATGTTTATTTTGGTCGAGAGGATTAATTTCATTGCGTTATCCTCCTAAGCGCGCGAGCGTGACATTCTTTTGGCTCGCTCGTCACGCAGTCTTTCCTGTGTGAAGAGGCCGATATATTTGGTGGACTGTGACACAAGTACTGACTCGTACCCAGTCGTCTCTCTTATCTCCTGTTAATTATTTAGCGCGGCCGAGGGGAGCGCAAGGAGAGACGACTGGGGACGAGTCAGACACACAAGTATACGTTTCTGATGGAAGCTGAAGAAGATCAATAGACGCCCTATGCTCCACGGAGGAGCGAAGGGGATAGTAGCAGCAAAAGTAATCGTGTGAACTTCAATAAAGTTTTTTAGTTTTCTTAAAAAAATAGTGAACTCTATAAAATCATACTATACAAACCCTAATTCTCTTCTGGCTCCAGTCGGCTTGTTCCTTCAGTCTGCGTTCTGTTGAGAGGCGAGCTTTTAGTTCTTCAGAGAGCCAACGAAATTTACCCTACAAACGACAGAAACAATCATTTGACAGTTTAGTTTAGTTTATTAATTTGCGACACACAAATTAGAAAAATTTACAATAATAGAAAAAGAAATTAACTACTACAGGAAGTGGCGAGGGGGCCACAGTGGTCTAGTTGTGTTTATAAGAAATGGTGTAAGCTGTACTCACTATCATGTCGGCAATCCAATTTTGTCGAGTTATTTCGTATGCTTCCACTGGAGAGGAGAGACTGGAAACAAGTAAGAATGATGAAGAAAGTTATTAATTTCTCTTACGTGACTGACTGAGTAGTGACTGACTAACTGACTGACTGACTGACTGACTGACTGACTGACTGACTGACTGACTGACTGACTGGACTGACTGACTGACTGACTGACTGACTTGACTAACTGACATGCTGAGTGACTGACCGACCGACTGACGACTGATTAACTTACTGACCGACCGACCGACCGACCGACCCGACCGACTGACCAACTGTCTGTCTGACCGACTTATTATATTGATTGACCGACCGACTCACTGACCGACTTACTGACTGATTGACTTACTCGCGCGGAAGGGGCATGTCCGCATCCCTGCAGACTTGTTCGATAACTCTATCCAGTTGATCGTCAACCTTCTGAAAACCAGACTATAACAAATAAATAAACCATTAGTCACTTCGTCGCTGCAGAGTAACAAAGAAAGTGCTGTCTGATAGCCCAGGACTAGTGGATTTTTCTGTCAGGTTAGTGCTTTTTTATTCATCACTTGCCCGATGGGCAAGTACATTGTTGGAGATTTTTAGTTGGCAGATGAAGTATGGCCAGTGAGAAAGGCCTTCTTCAGGCTTGCACGTTGCCCAAAGGGCATCCTGGAAAATCTGTTTTCTTTGCACCCTACGCTGATGTCTTCACGTGCATGCTGCTGCTAGCTGCTGCACGAATCTCTCACCTTCTCCTTGAGATATGCCCGTATGGCAGCGCGCAATGCAAGGATGGTTCAGAGCCACCTTAAATTTTCGAAAATTTAAGGTGCTCTCAACCTCTACCAAAGAATTGTACCTGTTGCTCCTCTGCAGCCTTCTCCAGCGCGTATTGATTACGCCCTCAGAGCATCCTCCAACTGAGCGATCCTGTAATGACAATAAGAATGCGTAGTAAAGTAAACCAAAGCAAGCGCATATTACTTTCGACACTCAATTGAAAACCGCTGTAAAGCAACAAAGAGCAAATGCACAAAACCTGCTCTGGTTCACGTTCGACTTTCTCTTTCTGCAAAAATGTAAACAGAAAATAACGCGTTGGAAATAAAAAAACAAAAACAGATAAAACATCTTGCACGGCACAAAATACAGAAAAGAAACGTTTCAATTGTACTTACCAAGTTTTTCTGTTTCTTCCTTAGCTTGTTCGTAGCGGGTTTTTAACTTGCTGTACTCCTCTGTTCCTACTGAATTATAGCAATGAAATCAAATATGCCATCAAAATTTGCATTTCTTTTTTTATTACCTTTCATAATTGAAGTACGTTGGCTTAAACTAAGCGTGAACATGTTAACACATAAGTGGGTATCAAACGTAATGTGATTGGCCACCAACTTATAGGGGCGATTATTTAAATAAAGACTAAATTAGACTGGTCTAAGGAGGCTGAATTGGGGTTCACACGGGACTCTTTTATACTAGGGCAGAGGCTACACTGTAATATTACAACGTGGATACTGTAACTAGTGTGGACTATTGGTTTAAATTCAGTTTAGACCACGGTCTAAGAGCCTCATGAATCGGCCCATAAAGTGTGAACATGCGTTGGGTGAACTTTCGCACCCGTAACTGTCGACCAGATACGAGTTTGGTTTACAGACAAGTTTTTGCAATGAGTTATGCTAAAAAGATTTACCAAAACATTTCAGTCCCAACAAACTCGCTTCGAGTGCGAACATTTGCCTAACGAACCTTAAAACTTTAAACCTTTGATGGACCATACGTCACGTTTGATATCGAGACTCACCTTTGGTCACGCCATGTATTCCCGCCTTAGTTGTAACCAACGATAACTAACGCTTTGTAAAGATAAATGACTACTACACTCACCATTCAGTTCAGTGGTAATTTTCTCCATCTCTTCTCTGTCTTTTTCTTGGCGTTTTCGTAACGCTTTGATTGTTGACTTCTCATCCGCAAGTTGATCGAGTTTTAAGAAAAAACATATCTTAATAATACTGCTACAAGAAGCAGACGCGGTGACCTAATGGTTAGTGCGTTGGACTCCGGGTCAAGCGCGTCCGGGTTCGAGCACTGGCCGGGGTCACTGTACTGTGTTGTTGGGCAAGACACTTTACTCCTTTACAGTGCCTCTCTCCATCCCAAGGAGTATAAATGGGTACCAGGCGACAAAATGCTGGGGGTTGAACCTGCAATGGCCTAGCAATCCCAGTCACAGGGGGAGTAGCAATACTCCTAGTCGGGCTACAGAGCTGAGCGGAAAACTGGGTATATAACCGCCCCCGCCGCCCCCGGCAAACCCACACAAACGGCGTAGCCACTCCCCCCGGCAGTGTGTGGGGGTTGTGGGGGGGGGTCCAGTGTTGGGCCCGAGGTGTGGCTTTAACCTTTATACAAGTAGCACATCGGTACTAACCTACGAAGAGACCCTTTTTATGATTCTTTTTTATTTATTTATTTTTGATTTGTTAGAAATGAATGGGTTTGTGACGCAAAGGCTTTGGACTAATGCCCTAAAACGGCTAAGAACGTTTCTGGAGTAAGTATAGACTAAACAAAAAAAGAAACGCAATCCAAAAAACAAAACATAAATAACACAAAAGATCGACTAACGAGCAGGTCCCATTGAATCAATTTTCCTCAAGAGGATAGTCCGAGTGGGGAGCACGGGCGAGCGCAGCGCGAAAATCACTCGTCGTGGGAGGTCATTTTCGCGTGCGCACGGTGTGCTCTCCCACTCTACTATCCCTGATCAAAATGAGGGACTGCTCGTGTCTAGTAAAAAGATGACAGATGCACTGCTTCAGCTTATTGATCATATACGTTTCTTTTTTTAAAATGTTACACTTTTTTGGTTACACTTACCTTCATGTCGGCGATCTGATTCTTCCTATTTCACCTTTACTGTTTACTTGACTTTTTAGCGAACGTCTTGTAGAGCTTGCTCGTGATTTAACCACTTGACAAAAAGAAACGAGAATGGTTTCTTACAACAAGGAAATGTGCAGCAAGATACACACGAAAGCCTGGTTTTCACTAGCGACGCAGCACAAGCACGCACGAAATATTAACCACCAAATATTTGATCATTGTTAAAACCACGGTTTTTGTGCATTTGTATTGACGAGAAACATGAATCTATTTGCTTTTACTCAATGACTGTCAAGGTCGACGGAATACAGTCAACATCTCTCTAACGGACACCTCTTTAGACGGACACCTCTGTAATACGGACAACTTGGTGTTGAAGCCCTGCGCGCCATTTTTCAGTCATGTTACCGTATCTAAACTCTCTATAAGCGGACACCTTTCTAAGACGGACAGTTTGTGCCGGTCCCAATGGTGTCCGTCTTAGAGAGAGTTCACTGTAATTTGATTTTCGCTCGAATGAAAACTCCCGTTATTCACGGCAACATAAGGGCTCTTGTGGTTGCGCATTATGCTTGCGGTCGCTAGTGAAAATGGAGTCTTAATCAAGGATTTACGGTAATTACATTTACAGTGCAGATAAGTGAGAATGAACGAACCGTGAGGGACTGGATTGCTTCCTCAGCTCTCTCAGTGCGTTCGTATGCGCATCTCGTTCTGACAAGTTAAAGGAGAATTTAGTATCTGATCAAAAGTGTGATGTTGCAGGAAGTGACACGTGGTTTACGTACTTGTTGCATCTGTTGCGTAGAGTGAGGCGGCCTCTTCCTTTGTTAGCTCTCTTGTTGTCTCGCTTCCAATATGCGTTCCTCGTAATCCTAACTTGATGGAAAAACACACCAGTGAGCCACCTTCTTGAAATTATACCCTAACATTACTAAGAATAGAGCGGTTTTCAATTGAGTGTCGTAAAACCAAAACCAATACCAAACCTAAAGTAATCACAACAAACGTAAACAACACAATGAACCAATGAGAACTCGAAATACACGTAACCAACGCCAAGGGCGAGTAAACGCGTGCGACTTTGTTTT